>PITA01002098.1:0-21317 GCA_004023965.1 Spilogale gracilis | reverse complement strand
GGCTTAAATTAATCCCCCTTTCCTCTGTATTTCTGCTTTGTAAATCCTAGTTTCTGGGGCTAGAGTCTGATCACCTGTCTCTTCTCACTGGGTTCTCCCTTTCCACATTCAGAGCCTCATTGCTATTATTTTGTAAGCAGCAAATCCATTTCAAAACCCCTCTTTTTTCTATTGCCTCGAGTTCTTTACCACTTAAAATCCCAGAATCAGGAGGGAACAGGTAAAAAGCACATGTACTTTCTAGGTTTTTGGATCCTGGTACATTGTATTATTTATCCAGAAGTGCACCTTTCAAAGAAGTAATGAATTTTAGATTTTATACCAGAATAATATTTGATATGCAATACTTGTTCCCTTTAAGTCCATTTTTCTGATCTTTTTATTAAAAAAAAATTTATGGAATATCTTCTACATGTCTATCAGCTCCTATATTTGGCACTTGAGATATAAGGGAGAAGGTAACATTTAGAGTATATATTTTACCAGTGTGACCCTGATATGATTGGCCAGAAAGGATATGAACCCTAAATAGCACTTACATTCAAACTGGGGAATATTGGCCCCATATGTAAACTACAGGAAAGGATGTCTCTACTCCCTTAAGAGAGCTGTCGTTTCTTGTAGAGTCATATTTGAATGTGTGTTGGTATACTTTAAGTGATGTTTGAGTACCACCTCACAGATTCTGATTCTGTAGATCAAAATTGGGGTTCAGGAATCAGCATTTTAACATATTTCCTGGGAGAATGGATGAGAAAGACAATCGGGAAGGGCTTCTTTAGTTGTGGCATAAAGCAGTTCAGCATCTGTCAAAGCCCGTGCTGCGTTCTGTTCTTTTCTAAGGGTCTTAAGTGGAAAATCTCTGCCACCTGATAGTTGGCATCTTTGGGGTCAGTTTTTTGTTGTGGTGGTGTGGTGGTTTTAATTTGACAGAGAGAAATACAGATAGGAGGAGTGAGAGAGGGAGAAGCAGGCTTCCTGTCGCGCAGGCAGCCCAATGCAGAACTCGATCCAGGGACTCCGGGACCATTACCCAAGCCTTCGGAAGGCACCTGTTTAACAACTGAGCCACCCAGGTGCCCTGGGGTCAGTTTTAAGGAGAGTTATAGTGTCTGTCCATTGCAGCAGCTTCAGTTCCTCCCTTCATGCCCATTGGAACCCTAATCATCAGGAAATTCTGAAACTGGAAGAGAGAGAGGGACCACTCCCCCCCCCCTTTCTCAAGGTGCAACTGTTCAGTTAGATATAAAATTGTATACTCTTCTGTTGTTAAATTAATGTAGTCATCTCTCTGGGGCTTGATTAATCAAAATTACCACAGTACCACAGCTGAAACTCATCTTAAGAACTAGGTCTGAAAAAAAAAAACAAACAAACCGGTAAGTAGCTAGTGACTCTTCAATCCTGAGAAAAATAAAGATGACTTTAATGTCTAAATCTTATCAGGATTGACTCTGAAAGTTTTTAGACGTCAGAATGTGTAGTTTTTAATCTTGCTTGAAGAAAATTTTAAATTTGGCTTGGATTAAAGGGCAGAGTTTTGGGGCACATAAGCAGTTTACTATCTAAAGATAATAAAGAATGTATATTTTCAGAGTTACACTTTAAATAAATTGAAATGTTTATGTACCAGTATGGTAGATCTTTTAAATGTGTTGCTGCTAACATATTTTAAGTGACAGTGCAAGCTTGTTACACGTGATCTTACATGTAAAACCTCTGACTTTTTCAGTAATCAGTAATGAACAATTCAGATAGGAAGGTGGATCTTAGAAGTATCATCTACTTTGTTCTTATAACAGTCCTAGGAAGTTGTATCATTGAACTTCCATAGGTAAGCACTTTTCATTGTGGATATTGTGCATATGGAATGAGTCTGTGTGCTGTATGTAACAACAGACAGTCTTCCCTAGCGAATTGTATGTACATATTCTAGTTGTGCCACATACTGATAAATCTGATGGGTGTGAAATGAAATTGACTGTGGTTTTTTTTTGTCATGTTAATGATTGGTAGTAAAGTTGAATCTCTTCATATATTTAGGAGTCATTTATGAAATGCCCTTTTGTGCTTTTTGTCCACCTTGTTTTAATGATTTGTGCTCCTATTATAAGAATTCTTTATATATTTTGGATACGTAACTTTTGTCAATTATATACATTGTGGGAATCTTTTTCCTAGTATTATCTTTTGGTGACAAAATTTTTTATAGTTTAATGTAGGTATATTCATTTCCTTTAGCTTCTAAAAACAAATTATCACAAACTCAGGGGCTTAAAACAACACACATTTATTTTCCTCTGATCCTGAGGTCAGAAGTATGAAATCAGTTTCACTGGTGCAAAGTGGAGGTTTCAGCAGGCCTTGCTCCCTCCAGAGATTCTAGGGGAAAATTCTTTTTCTTTCCTTTTCCAGCTTCTAGATTTGCATTCTTTGCATTCCTTGGCTCTTGGCCTCTTCTCCCTCCCCAAAGCCAGCAGCTTAGTGTCTTGTTTTAGTCCTCATATTGCCTTTGCCTCTGTTGTTTTTAGATTTTTCTCTGACTCCCTCTTATAAGGGTCTTTGTGATGACATTAAGGCTACCCAGATAATCCGGATAATCTCACTTTCTCAAGATCCTTAATCACACCTGCGTAGTCTCTGTTGCCATATAGGGTAACATTCTCAAGTTCAAGGGATTAGGATTATTTTGGGGCCATTATTCAAAGCAGATAAACTCTCTGTTTTCCTTCCTTCCTTCTTCTCTCCTTCCTTCCTTCCTTCCTTCTTTGGTGTGGATGGGAGGGTACTATGATTATTGAATCTTTATAGGCCAAAATAGGTGGGTGATTTGTTGATTAATCTCTTTAGATTCCTTTGATAAAAAATGAATGACAAAACAGTCCTTTACCGATGAGAGAAGGTTCCCCTTTCCTTATCATCTACCTTTTATGCTAAATATAGGGAAAACTATATAATGTATATTTATGTGTGTGACATAGGCATACTTCAGAGGTTATTGTGGGTTCAGTTCCAAAGCAAGTATCACAATAAAACAAGTCAAATGAGTTTTTTGGGTTTTCTATTACTTAGGGAAGTTATGTTTATGGTATACTGTAGTCTGTTAAGTGTGCAATATCATTATGTCTAAAAGAACAAGGTACATACCTTAATTAAGGAGTATTTTATTTCTAAAAAAATGCTGTCTGGCTTTCAGTGAGTTATAATTACTGATCACAGATCACCATAACAAATATAATAATAGTAAAGTTTGAAATACTGTGAGAATTACACAAGTGTGACACGGACACTCAAAGTGAGCAAAGGTTGTTGGGAAAATGGTACAGATAGACGTGCTAGATACACAGCTACCATCAACCTTCAGTTTGTAAGAAATACAATTATCTGTGTAGCACGGTAAAGCCAAGTGCAGTAAAATGGGGTATGCCTGTATATCTTTTCAAATTTCTGGGCTCCTCTTCTTTCTCCTATGTTGAAATCAGTAAATGTCCAAATTCTTGGGCTCAGTATCCTCAGGGAGATCCTTCTTTATTTTTCCATGTCAGTTCTGTGCTATGGTAAGATATAAAGAGTGAGAGAAAGAAGGCAACCTCTGTGTTTAGTTAAATGACTTACTAACTTTATGCATGGTTGGTATGTAAACAGAGAGATGTAAATGAGGATATGGGGGCTTTGGTTTTGTGTATCTGGCAATGAGAATCCCAGTGGACTGAAGATACAAGCTAAACTCTTAGCAAAGGAAGAAACTGAAAAGCAGTTGTTTTGGAACTAGTCATGGGATACAACAGGCTGGGGCTAGATAAGCGTGGAAGCCGAAAGAGGAGTGGAGTGAGTCAGAGCCAAGAATTGTTTCGGTGCTTCAGTTTGTATTTTAGTTCATGCTAGAAGTTGTGGAGTTTAAAATCAGGTAGATTGATTTCTTTTTTTTTTTCTTTCTTTCTTTCTTTCTTTCTTTCTTTCTTTCTTTCTTTCTTTCTTTCTTTTTTTTTTTAAAGATTTTATTTATTTGACAGAAAGCAGAGAGAAACACAGCTAGAGAGGGGACACAAGCAGGGGGAGTGGGAGAGAGAGAAGCAGGCTTCCTGCTGAGCAGGGAGCCCAATGTGGGGCTCAATACAGGGTCTCCAGGATCATGACCTGAGCCGAAGGCAGTCACTTAACCAACTGAGCCACCTAGGCGCCCCAGATTTCTTAAGTCTTTTGGATTAATCACCTGCATTTTATATAGTTTATTATTCTTTGAGATATAAAATAAAGATCTTGTTCTTCTGACTTCTATTACTTTGAAGATTGACTGTGGAAATATTTAAAAAAATAGCATAGCATTGTTATTGATGAGCAAAATACTAATGTGACAAACTTATAATCAATCTATAATGTCCTTAGACTGGGAAAATCATTGATAATATCTATGCCACATGGTAAAAGGGAAACAAGTGTATTTTGTGATTTTGTGTTATGTAATATTTGATTTTATTTTTTGTGAGATGGATTTGATATTGTGATCCTCATAAGTGGAGATTGTCAACTCTTCTGTGATTTGAGTATAAAAGTATAAAAATCATTCAGGGATACAAGGATGGTTCAACATCTGTAAATTCTCTATGTGACACACCACATTAGCAAAGTGAAGAATAAAAATCATATGATCATCTCAATATGCAAAGAGCTGAAAAAGCATTTGACAAAACTCAGCATCTGTTTGTGGTAAAAACTCTTAATAAAGTGAGAACAGAGGAAACATACTTCAACATACTAAAAGCCATATATAACAAGCCCACATCTAACATCAGACTGAGTGGTGAAAAGCTGAAAACTTTCCCCTGAGATCAGGAATAAGAAAAGGATGCCCAGTCTTGCCACTTTTCTTCAACATAACATTGGAAGTCTTGCAGTTAGGTAAGAAAAAAAAAAAAAAATAAAGCCTTCCAAATGGAAAAGGAAGAACTAAAACTGTCACTATTTGCAGGTCGTATATTACATATGGAAAATCCTAAACAGCCCATCCAAAAATTGTTACAACTTAGGGGGCGCCTGGGTGGCTCAGTTGGTTAAGCGACTGCTTTCGGCTTGGGGCATGATCTTGGAGACCCAGGATCAAGCCCCACATCGGGCTTCCTGCTCGGCGGGAGGCCTGCTTCTCCCTTTCTCAATCCCTCTGCTTGTGTTCCCTCTCTAGCTATGTTTCTCTCTGTCAAATAAATAAATAAAATCTTTAAAAAAATTGTTACAACATATAAATTTAGTAAAGTGGCACAATATAAAATCAGTACACAAAAATCTGTTGCATATCTTTACACTATTAATCAACTATCAGAATAAAATACATTTACAATTGCACCAGAAAGAGTAAAACACATAGGAATAAATTTAACAAAGGAGATAAAGATCTGTATAGTGAAAATCACCAGACATTAATGAAAGAAATTAAAGAAGACACAAGTGGAAAGATGTTTTGTGCTTGTGTTTTAGAAGAATCAATGTTATTAAAATATCCAAACACCCAAAACAATCTATAGAGTCAGTATAATCCCTATAAAAATGCCTTTGAATAGAAATAACAAATGTTAAGTATGTATGGAATCTCATACACACACAAAATAGCCAAAGTAATCTTGAGAAAGAAGAACAAAAGTGGAAGCATCATGCTCCCTAATCTCAAACTACATTACAAAACAATAGTAGTTAAAACTGTATAGTATTGACATAAAAACATACATATAGAACAACGGAACAGAATAGAGAGCCCAAAGTAAACCCATGCACATATGGTCAATTAACTTACAATAGAGGAACAAGGATTATACAATGGGGAACGGACAGTGTCTTTGATAAATGGTGTTGGGAAAACTGAAGAGCCACCTGCCACAAAAGAGACTTGATTGCTATCTTATATACAAAAACTAACTCAAAATGGATTAAAGACTAAAATGTAAGATCTGAAACCATAAAACTAAAAGAAAACCGAGGAAATAAACTTCTTGACATAGATCTTGGTGATGATTTTTTTACTCTGACGAAATAAGAGTAACAAAAGCAAAAATCAGTGGGACTGTATCAGACTAAAAAGCTTCTGTACAGTGAAAGAAACCAACAATGAAAAGGCAACCTACTGAAGGGGAGAAAATGTTTGCAGACAATAAATCTAATAAGAGGTTAATATTCCCAATATATAAAGAATTGATATAACTCAATAACAAAAACCAAGAACAATTCAATTTAAAAATCGGCAGAAGATCTGATTACATATTTTTTTTCCAAATAAGATTTACAGATGGCCAACAGGTATGCAAAAAGATGTTCATCATTAATTGTCAGGGAAATGTAAATCAAAACCACAATGAGATATTATCTCACACCTGTTAGAATGACTATCATGGAAAAGGCAAGAAATAGTGTTTATGAAGATATAGACAAAAGGGAGGCTTTATGTGCTGTTGTTGGGAATGTAAACTAGTGTAACCATTATGAAAAACTGTGGAGATTCCTCAAAATATTAAAAATTTTGAACTACCACAGGATCCAGCAGTTCTAATTCTGGGTATTTATCTGAAGAAAACTAAAACACTAGCTCAAAAAGATATCTGTACTCACTGCAGCACTATTTACAATAGCCAAGATATGGAAACAACTCAAGTGTCCATCAATAGATGAACAGATAAAGAAGTCGTATATATGTACAGTAGAATATTATTCAGCCATAAAAAGAATGAAATCCTGCCATTTTTGACAACATGGATGGACCCAGAGGGTTTATGCTAAGTGAAATAAGTCAGATGGAAAAAGACAAATACCATATGATCTCATATGTAGAATCCAGAGGGACACAAAAAGACTCCTGGAACAAATTGGTGGTTGTCAGTGGCAAGGGGTAGTGGAGGGTGGGTGGGAGAAATAAAATTAAGGAAAAGCAATCTGACTATTTTTTGATCCATTGTATAGTGCATGTCTATATAAAGCTTAAATTTACTTATTTGTATTCATTGTAAGTTTTGAACATATACCTGGGAGGTTCCCAGCAGTGAGCCAAGCACTGTACAGTATTGGAGAACAATGAAAAAGACTGAATCTTAGAGTTTTGGGCTAGGGAAGATGTGTGCTAATAAAACATAATATAAATAAAGAAAAACAGGGGCACCTGGGTGGCTCAGTTGGTTAATATTGTGACTGCCTCAGTTGGTTAATAAGTGACTGCCTTCGGCTCAGGTCATGATCCCGGAGACCTGGGATCGAGCCCCGCATTGGGCTCCCTGCTCGGCTGGAAGCCTGCTTCTCCCTCTCCCACTCCCCCTGTTTGTGGTCCCCCTCTCACTATGTTTCTCTCTGTCAAATAAATAAAATCTTAAAAAAAAGAAAAAGAAAAAGACAAAAACAATCATAAGTTGTCTAAGGGTTCAAAAGTTAGGGAAAAATCAACAAAAATAATCTTTAAGAATCAGTTGATTCTTCAGGGACAGCCTGGGTGGCTCAATTGGTTAAGCGTCTGCTTTTGGCTCAGGTCATGATCCCAGGGTCCTGGGATCCAGCCTCATGTGAGGTTTCCCCCTCAGTGGGGATCTGCTTCTCCTTCTTCTGTGCTCGCATTCTCTCTCTCAAGTAAATAAATAAAAATCTTTAAAAAAAAATCAGTTGTGGGGCGTCTGGGTGGCTCAGTTGGTTAAGCAATTGCCTTCGGCTCAAGTCATGATCCTGGAGACCCGGGATCAAGTCCCACATCGGGCTCCCTGCTCGGCAGGAAGCCTGCTTCTCCCTCTCTCACTTCCCTTGCTTGTGTACCCTCTCTGGCTGTGTTTCTCTCTCTCAAATAAATAAAATCTTTAAAAAAAAAAAAATCAGTTGACTCTTTGAAATCTAAAACACAAAGTTGGTATGTTTATATATACCAGTTATTTTTTTACAGATTTTGTTCTGTATATACATATATCTTGTTATACTAAACGCATACCTTCCCTCTGGAGACCCATTGTTAAAATATTTACAACCATTATTATTGCTTATATAAATATATGAAATGCATAATAAGACAATATATAAGTTAAAAGTATGTGTTAAAGCAAAAGAAGAGGCATAAAAGTGGAACCAGAAGTGAAACTTGTAACAATAACAACATTAACAAATATTATCGAAGTCTTCTAATTTCCTGTGGGTAGACTAAGTTTGCTCTAGACTTCCTGGTAGCTACTATGAGAAACAAGACTCAGTGGGTGATTGATTCATAATATTTATTAAATGAAGGCATACTGATTACTTAGGAGAAACTACTTTTGATCCTATTATGTGTTTGTAGGGGCTTGAGTAAAAAAAAAAAAAATAGGAAACTTTTTTTTTTTTTAAGATTTTATTTATTTATTGACAGAGAGAAACACAGCTAGAGAGGGAACATAAGCAGGGGGAGTGAGAGAGGAAGAAGCAGGCCTCCTGCTGAGCAGGGAGCCCAATGTGGGGCTTGAACCCAGGACTCTGGGATCATGACCCGAGCCAAAGGCAGATGCTTAACGACTGAGCCACCCAGGCTCCCCAGGAAAGTTTCAAAAAGCAGTCAAAGAAACCTGAGTATAGGGAGTCAGTCTTTCAGTGATATCTCTGTCCTAATGATGAGACTTAAAGCAAATTTCCTGCCCCTAGTCTGTCTTGATCATTGCCTGCCCTGTTATACCTTATGGCATCATTTTTCATGATATATAATTGGCATTGAAGGATAATTAGTTTCATGTGATTATCTAAATTATCCAAAAAGAATAGACTCTGAGTCTCTTGAACATATGCTTGGGTCTGTGGGGATACAAACCAACGCCTTGGGGTTTAAATGAAAAATCTTTCCCTAAAGAGCAAAAAGATATGTCAACAAGATTATAACCCTTGGCAAATTCCATCAGATTGTTTTGAATCCGTGGGCTAAAAATGTCAGTACTTATTAAACTACACACTGAAAGTTATCAAGACTATGATTGCTGAATGTCCCACATTCCTCTCTGCTATTAACAGTGAAGTGACAACTGAACTTTTTTTTTTTTTTTGATATAATAGGGTCATCATTAGTTATGAGTGAAAAAAACAAAACAAAAAAATTGACTTTTTTTTTTTTTTTTTTTAAGATTTTATATTTGACAGAGAGAAACACAGCCAGAGGGGGAACACAAGCAGGGGGAGTGAGAGAGGGAGAAGCAGGCTTCCTGCTGAGCAGGGAGCCTGATGTGGGACTTGATCCTGGGTCTCCAGGATCATGACCTGAGCCGAATGCAGTCGCTTAACCACCTGAGCCACCCAGAGGCCCAAATTGCCTTATTTCTAACTAATGCAGGAGAATTTAGTGCAGGTGAGTCAGATCCTCATTCCATCCATATACTCACTGCTGTTAAGCTCCATTATATCTCTCTCTCCAGTGAACACTTAATATTGATCACCAGTAGAGTGTCAGTATTCTTGACATTTTCAAGAATTTCAAAGTCCGTGGGAAATCTTTTAGAGCAAAGAAGTACTGTACGTTTGATTAGAGATTGCCTGTGAAATTTGGGCTTGCTACCAAAAATGTATGAGTTAAATATTTCACCATTAATACCTCTTGATTCTCCATTTTAAAAAGTACTGTATTTAAAAAACTCCATAAAAAGCAAAATAAAACAAGAGAACTGTGCTCCAGCAAATTTATAACCCTGTCATGCCATTTGCAAGGAGGGCATTACAGTCTTCTAATTTCTGATTAGTAATAATGTGCTCATGCTCCATTGTTAAACAAATAGTTTATTTTTACCAAGTCATAAGGAACAGCACTTTTAGCTGATATGCAAATGAAGGCCACAAAGCAAAAGGAATAATTCAGTATTTAGCTAGATAAATGAGAGGGGAAAGTAAAGAAACTCTGAGTTTCTGCTAAAATCTTCTCAAACTTTAAACAGGCAAGGGTGTCTGCCTGCTGACTTGGGTGTGGAGTAGAGAAGTAGGGCAGAGGGCAGTGGAGGCATGATTTTGAGAGTTATAGACACCTACCTGCTTCCTAAAAGTTAAAACATAAACTATGAAGATTCACTTTATTAAAAAAAAAAAAAAGATTCACTTTATAACACATCCTTTCCAGTGCCATCAATTATTGGTATGTTCTTTGACACAGTTAAGTTTAAGATAGAGGAAGCTTCATGAATGACTGACATAGTATTTTGCATAATGAGGAAAAGAACGATCGTTGATTTTATGAATATGAGTCATACATTACCCAGACAACTCAGGCTTCCTGTTTTTTGGTTAAAATTCACTTAGCATCTTCTGAACATTATTTTTGACTCAAAGAAGAAGGCAGTTAAATTTCACCCCATCATCCCCCTTATCTGGAATTGAATTTTGGAATTTCCTAAGATACAGAGGTTTCAGTGAGGCATGCTGGGTACTTTCCCCCCAACTTTGTAGACAGAGAAGGCCAAACATACTGAAAAATTCGAAGACATCTGCACTGAACACTCATGTCCGTACCAGCAAGATTCTACCATTAACATTTTATACCATTTCCTTAATCACCTGTCTGTCCATCTCTCCAACACTTTATCCATCTACCAGCGCATCTGTTTTTGATACATTTCGGAGTATGTTGCAAACTGGTACACTTCCCTGAAATCTATCAGCATGCGTATTATTAAGCATAAGTTCATGTGTTCACTGGTAGTTATGTCTTAACTAATCCCAAGCTGTTTGGTTAAAAAGAGTACTTATGGGGAGAAAAAGCTGCCAAAAAATAGAAGCAGTTGAGATTTGGCCAGAAAGGGGCAGTTTTTATATTGGATTAATCAGAGCTTTAGGTTATTCTTACCATGCTAAGTGCTTTAAGTATGCTATTTAATTTTGATACAATAATTCTGTAAATTAGTTTGGTTACCTTTGTGTTCCTCATAAGGAAATGGAGTTTTGTAGAGGTTAAATCATTTGCCCCAGGCATACAGCAAGGCTGGGATTCATATCCACAAGGGTTGAACTTTGACTTGTGGGTTTTTTTAAATATAGTTAGAAACAGCACTGTTATCAAGTTTGCAAGCATTTCTTTTATTTGTAGATAGTAAAGCATTTGATATTAAGTAAAAGCATTTATTAATGTTAAAACTTGATGATCATCTCTTAGAAGACTTATTTCTGGTATAAAATTTATTCACAATTATACTCATTTCCAACATCTTAATGTTCCCTCTTGATTTGGTATTTATACGAGTGAGTAAAGATATTCGGTACATCTGTTTTTAGAAACTGTTCAAAATCTGAGGTTAGAATTGATGAGTTAAATTATTATAACTATTAAGTTTATATCCCCCCCCCTTTTTTTTTAGCCATAAATACTCCTAAGGGAAACACTGCTTATAAAACTGGAAAAAGAATCATGCCTCTTTTTAAGATCATTAAATTTTGTTGCCAGCATTTCCTTTATTTGACACTGAGGTTCAAGCAGAGGAGGAACAGTGGAATTTCCACCAAGGGAATTCATTTCATATGTAAGCACATAAGCTTTGTTTCATTGAATTCTAGAAAGGGGTGTGGGAAACTGAAGTCTTTTTCTTTTTTTTTGTCTAGTTCTTAATACATGGATATATATAATTATGACTGTTGAGCTAATGTTTCTTGAGCATGTTGTTAGTTCAGGTGTAATAGCACCTAAATCCTACCTGAAGAGATGCCATATACACCGTTGAGTAAATTCAGAGCCTCATTTAAAAACATTTTGCCAAGAATGAACAGGCATGTGGAGTATTTTTGGTGCATTTGTAGGGAATGCATATTTCTTTATGCTCAAGCCTGCTCCATCTTCAAGCCTATATACCCGTCATGATTCATAGTCCTGTGGAGAAACATGTATCTTTCCATATGGAACTCAGCATGATAGAGTTTTAAAGAGGGTGAATGATGTGTACATTTTAAAGTAATTAAAATAGTCTTGATTTCAAGAAATACCATTCTGTACAAAAAAGAAGAAGCTCAGAAAGATTTCTTTTTCTCTGTCATTAAGTACGTTAGTGTTGGGAGTGAGACCCTTAAATAGCGACTGAATCCTCTCTGAAAAACGTGTTAGTTCCCCCCCCCCCAACTGCTTTCCTTCGTAACAACCAAAAATGGAGCTTGAAAAGTCTCCTCGTGATTCATATGCTCCAACAGCTTGCCTTTCTCCTTTGTCACTGGAGTTAAGCACTGCTCTCCAGATTGAAGCTTCTGCCAGAAGCCACAAATTTGGCCTCTTGAAATCTCGGAAGTACTTGTTTCTCAAATAATTAATTAAAAACAAATAAATAAAATGTGTAAGGCTTTAAGTTTCTGCAGATGACTCAGATTCTTCCAAAATAGTCTGTTAGTGATTGTAATGCTTGTACTAATAATTGTGAGAGAGGGCTGATTAACTTTAGGACTTGTTCCTGTAAATTTTCACTTTAAAGTGCTCTTAGGAATAAGGATGGTTTATTCCCATTGACAGCTCAGTCCCTGTGGAATAAACAGAGGAGCCATGCTGGGAGGGACCCTGCTAAATGAAAAGGAGCAAGGATTCCAAAGAGGACACTTAGAAAATAAATATAGCAGTAGCTATAATCAGACAGAAACCCTCTAAGGAGCCATTTGTATTTTATATACCTTCATCAGATGAAGCTTCTGAACACTTAACATATGTCACATAATTAAGAAGTGCTGGGTGTAGAGCCCCTAATCTACCACTACGCATATTGCCTTCTGTGAGCTCCTGATGACTGTTAACGTTTTCTTTTTTTGTATCTTTAGTGCCTAGCACAGTGCTTGACACTCAGTATGAGCTCAATAAATATTGAATGTAATCTACAAAATTAAGAATTGCCTGTAAATGTAGACACATACATGTTTATGGTAACTGAAAAATTTCCAGGAAGTAATACTTTTCATCCAAATGGACTGCCTCTTTTGAAATATGATTTAAATGACATTTCTCCTCCTTTGTAATCAGAACAAATTTTGATGGAACAATCATATATATTCACATATATTTTGAATATATATATTCAATATATAATTGAATATATATTTGTATATATTATGAATTATATTCATACATATTTTGAATATATATTCGTAATATGAGTATGTATTTTGAATATATTCATATATATTTTGAATATATACATATTCAGAATCCTTATAAACACCAGGAAAATGCCAGTATTTTAAGGAATACATTGCAGTATTATCAATACTAATGTAAAAAGTGCCTCTTTTGCTATGACTCTCAATTATTTTCAGGTCACTGTTTTGGCATATGCATTTTTGCCCTGATTTTTGGACAGTTGAAAAGTCTTCCAGCTTTCTGAATGTTCTCATGCATTTTTCCTTTCCATGATAATGAAAGAACTGAAGTAAGTACATTGATTTGAAAATGTTTCTATGTGGCATCTTCAGCATTTGTTTAACCAATTTCTCAAAGCTGGGTTTCTTAGCTATACTTCTGCTTAGAAAAATGGCACTCAGTTAGGACTGACAGGATTTTTCAGGTTGCGTTGTGATACATCTCAGGAATTAACAGCTGCTGTATTACTCTTTCCTCTCACAATTACTCTTCCCTCTCACAGTTTGGTCGTTCTCTTAAAAGATAACCAACCTAGTTAGTAGAAGTTGAAAAACAGTGAATAACTCACTCCTTTATATGAAGTATCTCAAATGGATACTGATGGACTCCTCTCTCTTTATGGGTATAACGGGATCATACTGTCGCCAGGAGACCTTTTCACAAGTCTTCCTTATTGATCAGTGCCAAAGTTCATGTGTCTTTATACATAAATTCCTTTTAGTTTATTCTCCTGGGATCTATATACCATGACACATCTTGCATTTCTGTTGCCAAGGGCCAGAATTTAAAAATTACCCTGGGTTCAGAGCTTAAAGGAAGTTAAGGAAAAAGAGTCTCACTGCAGAAAAATATTTCAGTTGCTCATAATGCTATCCAAATCTTGGTCCTTTGAACCTAGGATCAAACATGAGCACATTTATAAAATGGTTTCTTTCCTGGGGCCAGCATGGCAACAACTGTGGTTGGAAAGTGATTCAAATGACACTGAAGACACTTGGATCAGAGACTTCTGTAGCTGGAATTGCTTAGAAGTTTCTCACCATTACTTGAAATCTTTTTGCATGTTATTAGTTGAGCATTGTATAATAAAATCTTCAGTTGACTTTAAGTGGCCCAGTGTTGGGGTGGCCAAGAGGTTGGCAGGTATACAAGAGATCAAAACTCAGTAGGCAGACGATCTAAGCCTGAAGTTTCTAAATGATCACCGGGCTTAGTGTGTCAAGATTTCTTCATCATTTTCTTTGTCCTTTCATCACTGTGGACAAAAGCAAGTATCTGAGGAAATTTCAATTTGACAAACTTCAGTTTGTCTTTTAGCTGTGGGGATGGCCGTGAAGAGGAGTTCATCTGTCCCTAAAGTTCCTACTTTTGCCTGCTGGCCTCGTTTAATAGCAGTGAGGCCAAGTTCCCACTATCTCTGAAGGGAGTGTGCAAAGTTTGGGTCATCTCAGGGGTGTGTTCATGGCTAAGGAATAGGAGGGAGTTAGCAATTAGTGTCACTGTTACAAAATGACACAATTATAAAAAATTACAGGATAAAATTCCAAGTCAAAGTAATAGGGTATGTTCTTGCTTATATGATGATTGTTGGCTATATAACAGAGGCCCTCTGCCTTCTAGGTGTTTATAGTTATTTTCCTCTTTGTAAGTCACATAAAATAGCACCCAGGATTTAAAAATTATTCTGATTATGGATGAGGTTTCTTGAGGTAAGAGGATTTGCAAAATTAATTGAGGAGCTTATTAAAGAAGTGCCTTGATTAGTTGCAAGTATATTAGGAATATATTTCCTTAACTTAGTCTGTTGATGATTTTCATCTCAGGGAAAGAAGTTTTCCTTTAATGTTTGCTTTGGATTATATAACTTCCCTTTTTTTTTTTCAAGCAGTCATTTGCCCAGAAGCTGTTTCATTTATCTTAAAGCCATAGGAAGATAGTAAAGAGAAAAATACATGTGAATACCATTTCCACCATGTTCTCATAAGGATAAATTATAGAGGGAGAAACTAAACAAACAAAACTAACCAAACAAAACTAGCACTGA
Source organism: Spilogale gracilis (assembly GCA_004023965.1). NCBI lineage: Eukaryota > Metazoa > Chordata > Mammalia > Carnivora > Mephitidae > Spilogale > Spilogale gracilis. Next base: position 6,219 of record PITA01002098.1, on the reverse strand, counting down.
TAGTGAAGGCAGAGCATGATTAAAATTCTGAAATGAAGCCATAAGAGAAATTCTCTTTACTGACTTCTGCTATTTTTTTTTTTTATTGAAGTATAGCTAACATGAAGTGTTATATTAGTTTCAGGTGTACAATATAGTGATTCAACAATTCTATACATGACTTGGTGCTCGTCATGATAAGTGTGCGCCTAATTCCCGTGATCTGTTTTACCTGTCTCCCCATCCACCTCTCTTCTGGCAACTACCAGTTTGGTCCCTGTACTTATGAGTCGGTTTTTTGTCTATCTTTTCTTTTGTTCTGTTTCTTAAAGTCCACATGTGAGTGAAATTATATGATATTTGTCTTTCTCTGACTTATTTCACTTAGTATCATACCCTCTAGGTTCATCTATGTTGTTCAGAATGGAGATCTCTCTCTCTCTCTCTCTCTCTCTCTCTCTCTCTCTCTCTTTGGTGGCTGAGTTATATTTCATTTGTACACACACACTCTCTGTGACTTCTTCATCTATGGATGAACACTGGGATTGCGCCTGTAGCTTGGCTATTGAAAATAATGTGCAATATAGGGGTGTTTGAATTAGTGTTTATATTTTCTTTGGGTAAAATACAGAGTAGTGGAATTAGAGGATCATATGACAGTTCTATTTTTAATTTTTTGAGGAGCCTCCTTACTGTTTTCCACAGTGGCTGCACCTGTTTGCATTCCTACTGACAATGCATGAGTGTTCCTTTTTCTCTACATCCTCACCAACACTTGTTATTTCTTGCATTTTTTTATTTTAGCCATTTTGACTTGCGTGAGGTGGTATCTCATTGTAGGTTTGATTTGTGTTTTCCTAATGATGAATTATGTTGAGAATCTTCTTGTGTGTCTCTAAGCCTTATGCATGTCTTCTTTGAAAAAAAGTGTCTTCCCCCATTTTCAAATTAGATTATCTGTGGGGTTTTTTGGTATTAAATTATATAAATTATTTATATATTTTGGATATCAACTCCAATTTAGATGTGTTATATGCAGACATCTTCTCCCATTCAGTAGATGGCCTGTTTTTTGATGGTTTCCTTTGCTGTACAAAAGCTTTTTTTTTGGGTATAGACCCAGTTTATTTTTGCTTTTCTTTCCCTTGCCAGAGGTTACATATCCATAAAAATATTTCTGTGGATGGTGTTCACTGACTTCCTCTTAGCCAGATTACCTCCCCAGTCTCTGTTGAAAATACCAACTGATGATTATCAGTTGTGTTTGTTCCAAAACTTATATATACACTTCATCAACTGTATTTGTTCCTACTTAGTAGTGTAATTACACTGTCTAAAGTTAATTTATTTAGATATATTTAATTTAAATATTTGCTAATAAACAGAAAGCAATTGTTTCTGTTTTATGGGAACTTGGTTAAATGCTTTCTTTGGGAGACTTGGTGAAGGTCAAGTATATTTAACATATGTTAAGTTACCTGTAGGTAATATAATAGTGAAATATTTGAAGAACTGTCAAGATCAATGGCCTTGTTGTATTACAGATGTTTAGGCTATCTTCCCTTTAAAAGTGACATGGAAATCTTTAAAAAAAAAAAAAAAGGGCGCCTGAGTGGCTCAGTGGGTTAAAGCCTCTGCCTTGGGCTCAGGTCATGATCTCAGGGTCCTGGGATCGAGGCCCGCATCAGGCTCTCTGTTCAGCGGGGAGCCTGCTTCCTCCTTTCTCTCTGCCTGCCTCTCTGCCTACTTGTGATCTCTCTCTCTCTGTGTCAAATAAAATCTTAAAAAAAAAAAAAGTGACATGGAATACCACATAAGAGACCTCATAGGGTCTTGTTTTCCTAGAAAGATTGGTGAATGAATGAGTGGATGATGTGTCTTTTAAATTAAAATCAAATACTTATCATATGACTACATTTAATTTATTTAAACGATTCTCTGCTTTCCATGCCTCAACTGTATTTATTAATTTTTTGTTAACCAACTACCAGTTCTTGTCACCTGAATAAGAAGACTTTTGCTGTAGTAAATCTAGGTATCACCAAATTTGGGACATCCTGGAACCTAATCTATGAATTGCATGTAAAGAAACACAATGAAACGCCCCCCCCAATAAATAAGTACAAGAAGCATTTTAATCATTACTTGTATCTTTTTAAGACCTTAAAATAAATCGCACTTACTGCTTGCAGCATCTCTTCTCAAATCCCCCAGACTCTACCCAGCTTCTTGGCTTATAAAATTCATGTAGAATTTGCAGAGTGTGACCTGGTAAATATATATTTTTAACAAGCTCCCCAAACGACTTTTCTCTGGAAGGTATGTAAAGCACAACATTATTTCTTTTTGTTGTTGACTCTTAATTCATCATTTAACTGGATGATGAAAAATATTTTGTTAATTTCATGACTACAAATATGCATTGCAAACCTATGTTTTTTCTTCTGCACTCTAAAAACAAACAAAAACAAACAAAAAAACACCCCAACTAGAAGAATGTTTCTCATCTCTACAGAAACACAAATGTTTCTGTTCCAAAATAACTGACAAGAAAGCTGTCGCATAGAGAAATTCTATTTTTATGGGTGTCTTCTTACATGACCAGATACTCAGGAGTCTGTGGGAAAGAAGAAACCAAGTACAAAGTGAGGACGACAAAATGGAGTTCTAGAAGAAGCCAAGCAGATTCTGGCACACAAAGTTGACAAAATACAAATCATTACAGCCCAGTAATATATCCTCAAGCTGGCCTGGATATAATACACATTAAAATAAAAGTTGTTTCTCAAAGGACACAAAATCAGAGCTAAGAGGGTCTGACTATTGCAGAGACAAGTGCTTCTCCACTTGGGAGTGTAAGAGGAGAAGCGAGTGTTTATTTCAAAGAATCTGTGTAAAAGCCATATGGAGCTGTCGCTAATAAATATCCATTTAATCAAATGTCACTATGTTTTTTAATGTGTTGTACTTTGATGCAGAGAATGTACTTTTATTTCATCAACAGCTGCTCTTTTTAAATGGGTGCAGCTGTATTACAGATTTAATTGGGCAACAATTGCTTAATTTTTAGTCCGTCGTTTCCGGTCTTTCAAAAGCAATACTTCATGTTCTGTGGACGGGAAAGCCTTGATTTATTTTTCCTAGAAAGTGCAAAGTACAGTATGAAACAGGAATTAGGCAAATAAAAGTCTCTGCTTGAGGGTTTTTGTTGTTGTTGTTAATATAAAATTTCTTATCTTTCCAACACTGCTTTTCGTAGATATCCTTTTCATATCACATGTACAGAGATTTCACACCAAGGCATCAGTCTTCATCTCAGAACTCCCCAGACATTGTAAGCTAGAAGAGTTTTTGGCAAATGACCTGAAAATGAGGGGGAAAATGACACCCATTAATTTTAAGTGTTATCTGCTTTACAATAACCCAGTATCATGTATTTGTTGCTTGAATTAGAAATGCGACTTTTCAGCACACGCAGATACTTGCATCTTGATGTGTTTGATGGGATTAAAATGGGAATCAGGTTTCCTCCTCTCCTGTTTCCTTACATTACTCTTTTTGTTTCTACTGTAATACTGAAATATTGTTCTGATTCCGTTGCTATGGAGAATTCATCCTTTCACATACCTTACAATTCAGTCTCTTTTCAAACCTAGAAAAAATTTTGGAGGAAAGGTGTTATGTTACAGTATCTACTATTCCAGTTTCAACAAGTTTCACTTCTCAAAGCCTTTCATCTTCTCAGTAAGACTGAGTGAGTGGATAGTATTGGGTAGTTGTGAACCAAAATGTGTGATGCTGAATCTTTCATGCAAGTCTTATCTATAGAGCTCTGGTTATATAGGTCTGCTGAATAAAGCCTCCTTGGTTATCTGTTTCTCCACTTTTCACATACTGATTTGACTTATAGTTTAGCTCTGAGTCTGTTTAAGCTATGCTTTTCTTTATGGGGTGTTTTCAGAGATCTCTTTGTGTTTGCTAGAGTCTTATAAAATGTTGCCTAGGTGCTTCTTAATTTCTTTATATAGTAAACAGTGCAGCCAGAATTCTGTAATAAATGTGAATTTTTACTCCCCGACCTCCCACTCTTAGTTATCTAGTTATTGCCCAGACCTAAGTCAGTGACCAGCTAGTTACTGTGATTACCTTTGTATCTCTCAGAAGTATCCTGTGTTTAATGGGAAGTGACATACTATATGACTCAGTAGCAAAGTCTGTTTTAATTTTTATATAATATTTTGGTTAACATTTTAAGTTTTCCTTATTAAGCAATAGCACAGTCATGATAAAGTGAGGCAGATACAGCCTTATACATCCCTGCAAATCAGTAAAACTTTTCTTTATAGTTTCCAATCTTTTGGGATAAGGGAAAAATTTTTTTTAGCTTACCTCTGATCTCTGCAAGAAAGGGTTTCTTTGTATAATTTAGTGTGCTTGTTCTTTCTCACTTTAGTATTATTATCAATGGATAATGAACTGCATTAAGTTTAATAAACACTTCAGAAAGCTTTTGATTTAATTTTAACTCTTTGCTTTGTCTTTAACCTTTTGTTCCTTATGCCATTGGCCCATTTCAATATTTTATCTAAGATAAAACAAATTTTGAAATATTTTTGATATCTAAAAGTAAGGCAGTAAAATGTAAAACAACTGTTAATGGAACACCAATAATAATTGACCTACAGTGACCAGAATAGTCAATTGCATTTTGTATTTTAAAAATTACCCTAATGGCGCACCTGGGTGTCTCAGTTGATTAAGTGCCTGCTTTTGGCTCAGGTCATGATCCCGGGGTCTTGGGATGGAGGCCCGAGTCAGGGGAGTCTGCTTCTCCTTCTCCCTCTGCCCCTCCCCCTGCTTGTGCTTTTTGTCTGTCTCAGGTAAATTGATAAAATCTTTAAAAAATGTAAGTCATGACTCCTACAAATACAAAATATAAATATTAACCGATTAATGAGGGAACTGATGTTACAATAGGAACATTCAAAAGAGAGATCAAAGTATCACACATTTATAGTCAGATAGAGAATGATAAAATGAATTCTAAGAAGGTGCAGAACTGCTCCATATGCACAAGGCAAGAGTCCGTTGCATTCCCATGGACAGGGCATGTGTTTATGAGGCTCCGTGTTCTGACAGAAATTGGCATTGCTATCAGTTCTCTATTACTTATGGGCTTGTAAAATGGCTCAGTGACTTTAAAAGCCCAAGATAACTGGGAAGAGTGAGCAGGTCAGTCCACCCACCTGTTTAGTCTGTCTTGCTTTGCCCATTTCAAAGTCTGACACAAATTTTCCATGTTAATATTTATATTAATATTTATATTTTGTTATGTTAATATTTATATTTTCACCACTTGGAATTGTGTTTCTATTTTACCACCCAAAACAAATATAATTGGCATTGTTACTATCTGCACAGTTAACTTGTGATCCTTATGAAGTGCATAAAACACTTAAAAACAAGGAAGCAAAAATCAAACACTCCTACCTTTCAACTCTCTTTACTCTGGGATGGGGCAGTGTATCACTCCTTCACTTCCCTGTTCCAGTCCCTTTCCCTCTCTCATGCACACTCTGCTTCTCCTCCTCTGCTAACACCCCCTCCCCCCACATCGGTCCAATCCCAGTTCTGGAGCCTGGAGTTTTTCTTGCTTCAGTTCGTGATACCAGTCATACTGTCTGAGAAATGCATGCAAGACTGTTGTTCAGTGTTGGCGAACAAGAATTCTTAACATTTTCTTTTAAAGCTTCTATTTAACTGCTAGTTAAAGAGCTTTGCCAAATTAGTCGGCTCTTCACTCACCTTTTGAAAAATTCATCTTCCTTGTTATTCCCATGTGACATACCTCTTTTTAAATGAGCAGGCTTTTAAGAGAAATAGCTTCTTTAGCACTAGTGCAAAGAGTTATTCCCAGTGCTTCTTCACATTAAGTTGTCCAAAGTATCTAGCGTTGAGTTGATAGGATAGTTCATATTTTATTTTTTATTTTTTTCAAAAGATTTTATTTATTTGACAAAGACACAGCCAGAGAGGGAACACAGGCAGGGGGAATGGGAGAGGGAGAAGCAGGCTTCCTGGCAAGCAGGGAGCCTGATGTGGGGCTCGATCCCAGGATCTCTGGATCATGACCTGAGCTGAAGGCAGACACTTAATGACTGAGCCACCCAGGCACCCAATATTTTATATTTTAGTGAATATTTTTAACTAACACTTCTTCAGGAACTCACTTCTTTGGGA